>CM048562.1:23460000-23461302 GCA_026413225.1 Otis tarda
GGGTTAGGGTTAGGGTTAGGGTTAGGGTTAGGGTTAGGGTTAGGGTTAGGGTTAGGGTTAGGGTTGGGGTTAGGGTTAGGGTTAGGGTTAGGGTTAGGGTTAGGGTTAGGGTTAGGGTTAGGGTTAGGGTTAGGGTTAGGGTTAGGGTTAGGGTTAGGGTTAGGGTTAGGGTTAGGGTTAGGGTTAGGGTTAGGGTTAGGGTTAGGGTTAGGGTTAGGGTTAGGGTTAGGGTTAGGGTTAGGGTTAGGGTTAGGGTTAGGGTTAGGGTTAGGGTTAGGGTTAGGGTTAGGGTTAGGGTTAGGGTTAGGGTTAGGGTTAGGGTTAGGGTTAGGGTTAGGGTTAGGGTTAGGGTTAGGGTTAGGGTTAGGGTTAGGGTTAGGGTTAGGGTTAGGGTTAGGGTTAGGGTTAGGGTTAGGGTTAGGGTTAGGGTTAGGGTTAGGGTTAGGGTTAGGGTTAGGGTTAGGGTTAGGGTTAGGGTTAGGGTTAGGGTTAGGGTTAGGGTTAGGGTTAGGGTTAGGGTTAGGGTTAGGGTTAGGGTTAGGGTTAGGGTTAGGGTTAGGGTTAGGGTTAGGGTTAGGGTTAGGGTTAGGGTTAGGGTTAGGGTTAGGGTTAGGGTTAGGGTTAGGGTTAGGGTTAGGGTTAGGGTTAGGGTTAGGGTTAGGGTTAGGGTTAGGGTTAGGGTTAGGGTTAGGGTTAGGGTTAGGGTTAGGGTTAGGGTTAGGGTTAGGGTTAGGGTTAGGGTTAGGGTTAGGGTTAGGGTTAGGGTTAGGGTTAGGGTTAGGGTTAGGGTTAGGGTTAGGGTTAGGGTTAGGGTTAGGGTTAGGGTTAGGGTTAGGGTTAGGGTTAGGGTTAGGGTTAGGGTTAGGGTTAGGGTTAGGGTTAGGGTTAGGGTTAGGGTTAGGGTTAGGGTTAGGGTTAGGGTTAGGGTTAGGGTTAGGGTTAGGGTTAGGGTTAGGGTTAGGGTTAGGGTTAGGGTTAGGGTTAGGGTTAGGGTTAGGGTTAGGGTTAGGGTTAGGGTTAGGGTTAGGGTTAGGGTTAGGGTTAGGGTTAGGGTTAGGGTTAGGGTTAGGGTTAGGGTTAGGGTTAGGGTTAGGGTTAGGGTTAGGGTTAGGGTTAGGGTTAGGGTTAGGGTTAGGGTTAGGGTTAGGGTTAGGGTTAGGGTTAGGGTTAGGGTTAGGGTTAGGGTTAGGGTTAGGGTTAGGGTTAGGGTTAGGGTTAGGGTTAGGGTTAGGGTTAGGGTTAGGGTTAGGGTTAGGGTTAGGGTTAGGGTTAGGGTTAGGGTTAGGGTTAGGGTTAGGGTTA